>JAULUF010000038.1:22500-45000 GCA_031834385.1 Semotilus atromaculatus | reverse complement strand
AAACCGCCAATATTTCAATAACTACACACATTTATTATATTATTTTGAGAAATTATAGATGTGTATTGACCTAGAAAAGTATGACTGACAGCTCAACCCTTCATTATCTTCGCTTTAGCGTCAAGTGGAGACACCAACTGCTTTAACGTATGAATATTTACAATAATAATAGTTATTAAAACATAATTATCATTAATAATACCTGATGAAATTGCCTGTGAGGAGCTAAACAAATCACATAAGCGCAACTATCACTTTAACTGACACACGTACGAATAAATAAGGATTTTAAGGGCATATAGGCGTAATTTCTCCTGGTTTTACAGTAAATACAGTAGTTTTATAAGTTGAGTTTGTTATTGTGTGTTACACGTAATGATCCGCTGCTAGCCTGAGCGCTAATCACAATAAACACCCGCTTCAGCGCCATTAAAGCCCCGCACATTTACTCATAAACACTGCCGTGTGTGTCTGCGATGGCGGGTACCTGTTATATGAAATAAAGCAGCTCCTGGCGATCATAATATCATCAGATCCCGTTCACATCCTCACAGATGTGAGGCTCATATCACACAACTCAGCAGTCCGCCGGTCACCGGCCCATGATGCACTGCGCGCGCAACGCAGACACTTCCGGTTTACAAGTTGTTTTGTCAGCGCGTACACGAATCTCACTCCGTCATACAATCATTCATTACTTCTGTGAAAGGAGTTAATCCCTAAACTTTTGCCAAAATTTGTGCTTTTGGAGATAAAGCCTTTTCATGTTACGTTTATAGTTATTTATTACTATTCCTTGCAAAACTTTAAGAGCAACATTGCTTGTAAACATCTTCAATGGTAGTTCATTTGAGAATTGCATGTAACCCTCGTATAATATCCTGTTTATTGTCTTTTTGCTTGTAAATTGTAAATGTTGTGTTCTTTGGTGTAAAATAAAACAAAAATAGTAATTTGTTCTGATTCCTTTAATTAATTAATTTGTTCTGTCTTTCATTGTTTTTTCTGTCATTCATTCATTATTATTTTTATTATGTCTTTGTGTTTGTTCGTTTATTCAACTTTCTCTATTATACCTTGCCTGACAATTTTATACTTTGAAAAGTGGGAAAGTGATCGGGGTTTTATTGAAATATGAGCTATTACCTTTATTCTTTAAGAACGATACAAAAACATTTCTGAGAAAATGCAACAACAACAACAGATTTAATATATATACATTATAACATAATATAATAACCTAATTTCAAACTCGCTGTTGATGAAGATCATTGGCATTTTTCAAGGTGATGATATTTTTAAACAGCAAGCACAAATGAAAGGAAAGCAATTCAGAACATCTCAGAAAACAGGTTTACACACCCACTGAGGTGTATTCATAACATTGATAACACCCAGATTCATAACTGCTCTTCTTATAAGGAACATTAAAGTCAGCATGAAACACAAGTTCGAGGTCTTTCTTCATTATGTGACGTATATATCCAAGTGGAACGGCTTCAAGGACAAGAACAAATGTTGGGCGGAGCTTGATTTTGTCCGTGGGGAATTGACTGGATGGTTGTGGTTTGCTATTGTTCGATCTGATGTGATTGACAGGTTGCTCCACCCTCATGGCAGTAAACATCATCAGAGAAGAGAGAGGGGCAACATCTCTTCTCTAAGATAATAATGATGTGCAAAAATTATTTATAATAAATATTGCAAAATTCCATTAGAAATAACTTCACAATAAGGTTCATTAGTTACTTACATTAATTAGCATGAACTAATAATGAACTGCACTTATACAGCATTTATTCCTCTTTGTTAATGTTAATTTCAACATTTAATAATAACTTTCTTAAAATCTTATTAACATTAGTTAATGCACTGTGAACTAACATGAACAAACAATGAACAGCTGTATTTTTTATTAACTAACCGTAACAAAGATTAACAAAAAGGCTACAGTATAAAATGTGTTGTTCATGGTTAGTTCATGTTAGTTAATACATGTTAATACAATAACTAGTGTTAACTAAGGAACCCCATTGTAAAGTGTTACCGAAATAAGAATGGTCGATTTTGAGTTCATGCTGACTTTATTGCTAGTTCTGGCAGGACAGCTCAAGCACTACTGTTGTTAAAAGGTCAAAATCGGTACTGAAATTTAAAAAATGTGACGCTGTTGAGCGGAATCGCAAACGCCTCTGATTGGCCATTGTACGCACGCGCTCATCGGATATGTCTGTGATTGGCTACAATGATCAACGCACGGGAGCGTTTGAGAGCAGACGGACGTGTTTGAAAGTGTTTTAAAAAACGGCAGCGGGAGCTTTTGAAAGTACAATCAGCGGACCGGTCCTGCGTTCAAACCCTCCTGCGTGTATCTGTGTAGTAAGCGCCTGGAGAAGAGCGTCATTTATGTATATTTGCAATATGTTTTTGAAGCGCTGATCATTGTAGCCAATCACAGGCGTATCCGATGAGCGCGTGCGTACAATGGCCAATCAGAGGCGTTTACGATTCCACTCAACAGCGCTCAAAGCGTCACATTTTTAAAGCAGGTTCTTTTGACAACACTATCAAGCACAGTGACTTTTAACAGAAAACTACTGAATGTGCGTCCATTCCGACAGCTGGCAGTGCAGAGAACAGATGGCTTGTGGCAAATCTGAGTGTTTGGCACGTACAAATCTTAAACACACACACACACACACACACACACATTATGAATAATGATATCTGCAATACATTCATGTTGGTTCTGTTCTGTTTATCCTAAGGGGGGTTATTGCTGCTCTTATCCATGCTAGACAGTGCAGAGAGTTCTTGCCCAGAACAGAACCATACCGCCAATCCAAACCACATGCTAATTGTCAATCGTATTTGACGATAGTGGTCTTGACAGAACTACTGAATGTTTGACGAACGTCTATCGCTCCATCCGGTGAGACAGCTGGCAGTGCAGAGAACAGATGGCTTGTGGGAAAATCAGAGAGATGATGCGTGTCGTGTGTCTTAAAAACACACGCACTCAGTCCAGCGGCACCTGAAAGATCAGTCTCGATTTTGATTTCATGCTGACTTTAATGTTAGTTTTTGCTGGACAACTCAAGCACAGTGACTTTAAACAGAAAACTACTGGATGTGCGTCCGGTCAGACAGCTGGCAGTGCAGAGAACATATGGATTGTGGGAAAATCTGAGTGTTCGGCATGTACGAGTCTTAAAAACACACACGGACTCAGTCCAGCGGCCCCTGAAAGATCAGTCTCGCGACCTTGCCCTCGCGCGCGAGTGGCCTCATGCAGAACGGACACGCGGGGTAAAACCCGTGCGCCCCGTGCGGCAGCATCAGTTTGCTCCAGAAGGCCGCGGTCCGCTCTGAACACACGTGTCCGCAGGGGTTTAAGGCGTGCGTCGGGGGCGCCCCGTCCAGGTAGAAGCCCGACTCGCGGCCCAGTTTAAGCGGCACGTACAAACCTCGCGTTCGGCACAGCGGACACTCTCTCTCGCCCGCCCTCAGCGGCTCCTGCTCCGCCTCCTCTTTCGCCTCAGACTCGTCCTCCTCCTCCTCGGTCGAGCCCTCGTTCGGGACCCGCCGGCGCCCCCTCCAGGCGTGGTACCCGTGCACGTGTCCGCAGTGCAGGTAGGCCCAGGGCTGGTCGTCGTGGGCCGGGCCGATGAAGGAGCGATCGGAGCTGGGGAAGGCGAGTGTTCGCAGGCCCACGGGACACTGAGGCCGAGCCGCGTTCAGTTCCCGCCGGAGCTCCTCCAGGTGTTTAAGGGTCGGCGTGCGGGACAGGCCTTCAGCCGAACGCCACAGGAGAGTCGCGCCGCACAGGTCGATTAATGTGCCGTCCGTCAACTCCTGAGACTCGTTTTCAACCTAGAGAGAGAGAGAGAGAGAGATAAAGACCTTACTAGGAGAGGGACAGACCGCAGCACTGGCTGCCAGATACGTGTATGCGTGCCACAGCCTGAGAGACAGCAGGTGAATGTGTGTGTGTGCGTGTGTGTGTGTGTGTGACCTCAGTGTATCTCCCTAATGTCCACCACAGTGACCCTCAGGAATGTGTGTGTGTGTGTGTGTGTGTCTGTGTGTTTATGTAAAACACTGTGGTATCAAAATGTTCACAGATATTCTAATCTGTTACACTGTTCACTTGTACAATTAACTTCATTTGTACATTTAAATTTAATTTATGTTATAATATTTGAGTATTTTGATGTTTTTATAATTTTCCTATGTATTCCAAGCTTTGGCAATATTGTAATATATACAGGCATGCCAATAAAGCAATTTGAATTGAATTGAATTGAGAGAGAGAGAGAGAGAAAGTTAAGTCACCTTCATTTATATAGCACTTTTAACAATATGGACTGTTTCAAAGCAGCTTCACAGTGATAACAGGAAATTAAAGTAACTGACACATGGGAAAACAGACACTTGTCGGTCAGATATCAAACGATTAATAACCCTGCGTAATTGAATGGTTCCTCTCAGAGTTCAGTTAAAGGTGCCCTATAATGTGAAATTGAATTTATGTTGGCATAGTTAAATAACAAGAGTTCAGTACATGGACATGACATACAGTGAGTTTCAAACACCATTGTTTTCTCCTTCTTAATTAAATCTCGTTTTTAAAAAACACCCCTGAAAAACAGGCGAATCTCCACATAATACCGACTGTGACGCAACAGTCGGGGATCACGCCTCCAAAGATTTGCATATCCCAGCCCTCAATGACAAGCACTGCACAGCCGAGTCATCATCGGAACAAGCGAGGATCAGAGAGAAAATGGCAGATCATGGAATAAATGCTATGTTCCAGGCTGTGCAGGGGATGTGAGGTATTTTCATACCCTTCCCACAGAAAAGAAATGTCAACAGGCGTGGACGCGTGGTTGATGTTTATATTAATCGGATACCGCAACAGTTTAATTCGAAGTTGTTAGTTTGCTCTGCCCATTTCACCACGGACTTATTTTCGAACCTGGGACAATATCAAGCTTCTCTCAGCGTCTCAAACTGAAGGGGGTAATTCCAACTATATTCCCGCAACCGGTAAGTAGTGATTTTATTAAAGATAATTTACACTGTGTTAGATCCAGCGCAAGATCCTAGTACAGTAATAGCAAACTCCAAGTAACGAGCATACATAACTAACGTTAAATAGGCTAATTCTCAGTGAAAAAAGTATACAGAAAGCGGTCAAAGAACAATCCACACAGCGCGAGTTTATCTCTCTTGCCAAACTCGTTATGAAATCAATGACGCTGTTACACTGCACAACGAAGCTCTCATAGAAGTAGGCTATGTCATCGTTTGCATTGGTGAAAGCATTAGAGAGAGAAACTGCGTTGTCTCGCGATCAACAGACTGTCATCTGCTTGCTCAATGCTCATCACAGCAACATTTTATGTGATGGAAATAGATTTAAATACTTAAAAAACATCTCACGATTCGTTAATCTCGATCGCTGTAATAGTTAAAACGTATATAACAGCTGTAATAAAAGTATTCGAGAGAGTTTCACATGTCATATTTCATATGCAAGCATGTCAGCCAATCACAGCAGTGGCCGGTTCTCACAGCAGACACGCCCCTTCCAACAGAGTGTTCAAATCAGAGACTAAAATCAGGCTAGGAAAAATGCCTTTTATTTCTAAATTATGACTATTTTTGATCTAAAAAACATACTAACATTATAAGGGCAACCCAGGAAACATTATAAAATAATAAAAAAAAACATTCTAGTGCACCTTGAAGGTCAATCTGCACTGACTGTAACTGGCCACTAGATGACGCTCTTTATACTCATGAATCTACGCTCTTCAAACACGATCCCACAGTGAGTCAGTGAACGTACAGCGAGTCCATACAGAGTCATAGTGGAGCAAATCCAAACCACATCCACTGTTTAGAGAGCGCAAGATATCCAGAGAAACCTCCCAGCGTCACCTCGGGTCTTCTGTCTCACACAAACACACACACACACACACACACACACACACACACACACACATCTCCACATCTCAGAAACACACACACACACACATCTCAGACAGACACACACACACATCTCCACATCTCAGACAGACACACACATCTCCACATCTCAGACAGACACACACATCTCCACATCTCAGACACACACACACACACATCTCCACATCTCAGACACACACATCTCCACATCTCAGACACACACACATCTCAGACACACACACACACACACACATCTAAACATCTCAGACACACACACATCTCCACATCTCAGACAGACAGACACGCACACACACACACACACACACACACACACAAACATGGCTACCACGAATATACAGATGGGTTTATACAGGTGCAGCGTCAGAAATACTGCATTTACACAATTTACAGTGCAAAAAGTTAACACACACACACACACACACAAACACACACAGACAGACAGACAGACAGACAGACAGACAGATAGATAGATAGATAGATAGATAGATAGATAGATAGATAGATAGATAGATAGATAGATAGACTTATATATATTCAATATAGATTAAATAAGACCCATTGTGAGCTTTACAATTCTGCAGAACAGATATTGAGAAATACAGGATCCAGGAACTGAGATGTTCAGAACTGTTGTTTACTGTCATTTCATAACTTCTCATTCTCACACACTGAGCATCCAGAAAAAAAGCTGCATGGCGAGGTTACGGACAGGCCTTCTGACGCCATGGAGACCAGATTTAACAACACAACAAACATTCCAGTCGGACGGGAGTCATATCACGCACAACAACAGCACACAAACACACACGCACACGCACACACACGACACAAGCTTTGTGCTCATTTACTCTCTGTGGACTTTCGCTGATTGAAAATATACAAAAAACTCTTATTCACACTGCAAAACTGAACAATGCTTCTGGTGTATGTGTGTGTGTGTGTGTGTGTGTGTGTGTGTGTGTGCGAGATTCCAGATAAGGACGGTGGGAATTTTGTTGTCATGGTGACGTTTGAATAACACAACAAGGAAATATTATCCTAATGTTTCTCTGTGCATCACCAAAATGTCGCTATGGGGAAGTTTTGACCTTGTTTTGGAGTATTTCATTACGCCTCAGCCATTCTCGGCCCTCACTTTAGGTGTGCGTTTAATGAGAAAGTCTATGAAATCATGTAAATCTTTGTCTTTGAGGAACTCGGCCTGCGCTCTCACCAGTTTGCCGGGTTTCTGGGCCGACCGTGTCTCTCGCAGTGTGAAGACGTTCCCGCACACCGAGATCTCCCTCCAGGCGCTCGGTTTGGACTCGCAGGTGAAGCCGTGTCGCGGCCGCATCACCAGCACGCCGTTCGTGGTCAGGCCGTCCATCTGCCCGTCAGCGCACCACCACTTCGCTGCTTTCTCCTGAGGACAGAGGGACAACAGGCTCATCAGTTCGTTCATGCATTCGTTCTGATTCACTGATTCATTCATTCGTTCATGCATTCATTCAGATTATTCACTGGTTCATTCATTCACTCACTTTATTCACTGGTTCATTCATTCACTCACTTTATTCATTCATTCATTGAGTCATTCATTCACTCACTTTATTCACTGGTTTATTGATTCATTCACTTTATTCACTGATTCATTTATTCACTTACTTTATTCTATGATACATTCCTTCATTCACTGATTTATTTATTCGCTCACTTCATTCTCCGATTCATTAATTTATTCACTCACATACACTACTGTTCAAAAGTTTGGGGTCAGTAAAAAAAAAAAAGATGCATAGATGCAAAGATGCATAAAATTGATCAAAAGTGACAGTAAAGACATTTATAATGTCTTTCTTTCTTTTTAACTTTCTATTCATCAAGGAATCCTGAATTTTTTTTTTTATAAAATTGATCAAAAATATAAAGTGAAATATCAACAATAATCAGAAATGTCTCTTGAGCATCAAATCACTGAAATCTGGAGTAATGATGCGGAAAATTCAGCTTTGATCACAGAAATAAATGATATTTTACAGTATATTCACATAGAAAACTTATTTTAAATTATAATAATACTGCACAATACTGCTGTTTTTCTGTTGTTGTTTTTTTTATAAAATAAATGCAGCCTTGGTGCGCAGAAGAGATTTCTTTCAAAAACATAAAAAAATCATAACCGACCCAAACTTATGAACGGTAGTGTCGATCATTCTCTTGAATTTGTTCACTCGCTCACTCACTCACTTGTTCATTTTCAGCTCTCCAGGATCAGTGAACACATGAATGCATCGTGGAGCGGGTGGATGGATGGATGAGTGTGAAAGACTGTTAGAGAGGAGAGAGTGTGTGTGACCCACCCCCAGGAAGATGCTCTTGGCCGAGTCGAAGCCGGCGGCGTAGATGCGCGCGGTGTAGGGCGGGTCTCGCTCACACACGACCCGACACGCGAACCGTGAGATGGTGCTCTGAGACGACAGCGTGTCGCTGTTACCGTGACAACCGGGCGCATTGTCCAATACCACAAAATCAATGGGGCTTTCAGTGGACCGGCCGATCTGCAGAAGAAGGATGTTTGTGCAATGATGAAATCAATGACAGAAATGATCAACTTTCAGTGCTTAAAGAATGTTTATATGTGGGTGTTTGAAAGACATAAAAAAGGGAAATTCAATCAAGATAAATAAGCTTGTCCTGGGTCGACATTTCATTCAGTAACATTAGGCAGTTTTGATTTATATGCTGTTTAATGTTCGCAATTATTTTATTTGCTTGTTTCTCCTGTGTTTTGCTCAGGAGATTCTGCGCTCTTTCAGAAGATGTGTAATAGAGCGCCGTACCGTATAACAGTGAAAACACGGAAAGTTCAGTAAATTTCAATGGCGGGGAAACGTTGTGTCACAAATGACGGAGAGTTCAGTCAATGGCGGGGAAGAAGTTCATTTTGTTTCTGGTGTTTCGGTAATAAATAAAAAAAATCTGTGCATCGCTTGTTCAAAGGACGCAAATAAAGAACTATTAAAAGCTTGTTTCCGCCACTGGATAAAAAAATTAAAAAGGTAATTGCAACTTTTTATCTTGAAATTCAGAATTGCGTAATATAAAGTTATAAAGTCTGAATTGCAAGATATAAAACTTGCAATTCTGACTTATGTTTTTAGAATTGTGAGATATAAATTCGCAATTGCGAGGAAAAAAGTCAGATAAAAAGTAGCAATTACTTCTTCTTTTTTCGGAAACAAGCCATTTTCCATTTTAAAAGACGTCTAATAGGCGTCCAGAAACAGCGCTGACGTCTAGGCTAAAACAAGGTGAAATTTGGGCTGTCGGTGAAAATTGAATAGACGTCTAAACCATAACCCAATGGATGCACAGGCTACGCACAGAACATGACAAAGAAATGAAACCAGACACCTTGTAATCACTGCTGACTTTGCTTACATGATATAATATATTACTACTAATAATACGTTATTTTGGCAAAAACAATATGTAACCAAACTCAAGGTTATGTTGACTAGAAGTGAGTTACTCATAGCCGGACAATATCGGCTCTATTAACCAAGATGGTGAAATGACAGCTATTGCATGCTGGGTAATGGCACAAATCCAGCAAGTAAAAACGCACCTGAAACATGTCGGCGTTGCTGTCGTGTGTGTACTCCACCACCACCGTCTGCGCTCGGGACAGTGTGTACGAGACACTGTGCTGGTCTTTGTTGCTGATGGCCTGCAGAAACACCAAAACCCTCGTCAGGCAGGAGTAACAGATGACAGAGACACGCGAGGATAAGATGAACGTGTTGCATGCTACGTGAGTTAACGTGCCTTAGACAGTGAGGAATGATAAGGAAAAAAGCTCACATTTAAACACTTTAAACATCCAATGTGACAAATATCAATGAGCAATAACACTTTGAGTCATATAAAAGTACTGATGGTGTAAACGGGCGTACCTTGGCGGTCTGCGGACTGCATGTGCTGTGGACGGTGCTGGGTTTGACCCCATTGGCTTTGGGTCTCTTTAACAGTGCGAAGCGGCTTCTCCTTCTGCCCCGGTCTCCGTTCGGCAGAGAGCCGTTGTAGCTGTGAGGTGAACAAACCGTTAGTGCACAATCTGATTCATTCATTCACCGATTCATTCACCGATTCATTCACTGATTCATTCAGTCACTCATCTCATTCACTGATTCATTCATTTTCTCACTTCATTCAATGATTCATTCATTTTCTCACTTTATTCACTGATTCATTATTTTTTCACTTCATTCACTGATTCATTCATTCTCTCACTTCATTCATTGATTTATTCCTTCACTCACTTCATTCACTGTTCATTCATTCATTCACTCACTTCATTCATTGATTTATTCCATCACTCACTTCATTCACTGTTCATTCATTAATTTGCTCACTTCATTTACTGCACTGAAAAAAATGATTCAGACCCCTTGTAAATGTTACATGTTTTTATCTGGTTATTTTCACTGATTTTATTGTGTTATTTAATGCTACTTATTTTTTATTATTCATTTTCTAATTCACTGGCCTTGTTTAAAACAAGTTAATTTCATTCAGTTAAAAGTAATTAGAAAAAAATTAGTTTAATTTAATAAAATGAATACGCTATATCTACTCAATAAAATTGTGCAGATTACAAGCAATATTATTAATTAAATTTAACACATTAGAATTGAGTAATAATTAATCAAATTAATTCCTTAAAAGTTAACCATTTAAAAACATAATGGTTAACACCTGATGTTAAAATAGTCCATTATGATGTCCATTATGGAGATAAGTGTGTGTTTTAGTTGGGCTCTGGACCATTAAAACATTAACTTTCGTTTTTGTTTGACTGATCTACGTGAGTTATAACAGCCAGATGAACATAGTAAAGGTAATCTCATAGTGTTGGTTGTGTTTTAACATGATCGTTATTTCACAATCATTTGACCTGAATCACTGAACTAATATAGATACCAATTTAGGTTTACTTTATTAATTATAGCAGCACTGGCCTTGTACAACATTTTATTTTTAGCCTTTTCAATGAAATCCAAATGTTCAAATCAATAAACAAACCGTCAACATTTTCTTTTTATGTAGGCACACACAGACATCAAGAATTAGTGTATGAATCTCAGCAATGGTGACAAATAGATCACCTCTGAACATAATCTCATTATTTATTCATGCAGCAATGCATGATGGGAGCCATGAATGCGTTTTGATTGGTGGCACCCAGAATGCACTGCAACATATAATTGTCACCATTGTTGAGATTCACAGGCTGATTCTTGAAAAAATTTAGTAAATTCAAATAAAAATAATTTAGCTAAAATTATGAATATAATTAATCTGAAATTACTTATAAAATATAAGTACATTCAACTTAAAAAATATATCTGGATTTAGATAAATTTATTTGTGCAACCCCTTGACATAATAAAATTAAGCAAATTCAACATAACATTTTTTTCAGTGTGATCCATTCATTCCTTTGCTTATTTCATTCACTAATTCGTTCATTCATTTGCTCACTTCATTTACTGATTCATTCATTCCTTCGCTCACTTCATTCACTAATTTGTTCATTCATTTGCTTATTTCTTTTACTGATTCATTCATTCATTTGCTCACTTCATTTACTGATTCATTCATTCCTTCGCTTATTTCATTCACTAATTCATTCATTCATTTGCTCACTTCATTTACTGATTCATTCATTCCTTCGCTCACTTCATTCACTAATTTGTTCATTCATTTGCTTATTTCTTTTACTGATTCATTCATTCATTTGCTCACTTCATTTACTGATTCATTCATTCCTTCGCTTATTTCATTCACTAATTCATTCATTCATTTGCTCACTTCATTTACTGATTCATTCATTCCTTCGCTCACTTCATTCACTCATTTGTTCATTCATTTGCTTATTTCTTTGACTGATTCATTCATTCATTTGCTCACTTCATTTACTGATTCATTAATTCATTCACTACTTCATTCACTGATTCATTCATTCACTAACTTAATTCACTGATTCATTTATTCACTCACTTCATTTACTGATTCGTTCATTCATTTGCTCACTTCATTCACTGATTCATTAATTCGCTCACTTCATTCACTGATTCATTCATTCGCTCACTTCATTTACTGATTTGTTCATTCATTCGCTCACCCCATTCACTGATTTGTTCATTCATTCGGTCACTTCATTCACTGATTCATTCATTCACTCACTTCATTTACTGATTTGTTCATTCATTCGCTCACCCCATTCACTGATTTGTTCATTCATTCGGTCACTTCATTCACTGATTCATTAATTCGCTCACTTCATTCACTGATTCATTCATTCGCTCACTTCATTCACTGATTCATTCATTCACTCATCACTGATTCATTCATTCCCTCACTTCATTCACTGATCATTCATTCGCTCACTTCATTCACTGATTCATTCATTCACTACTTCATTCACCGATCCATTCATTCACTGATTCATTCATTCCCTACTTCATTCACTGATTCATTAATTCACTCACTTCATTTACTGATTCGTTCATTCATTTGCTCACTTCATTCACTAATTTGTTCATTCATTTGCTTATTTCTTTTACTGATTCATTCATTCATTTGCTCACTTCATTTACTGATTCATTAATTCATTCACTACTTCATTCACTGATTCATTTATTCACTCACTTCATTTACTGATTCGTTCATTCATTTGCTCACTTCATTCACTGATTCATTCATTCGCTCACTTCATTCACTGATTCATTCATTCGCTCATTTCATTCGCTGATTAATTAATTCACTCACTCCATTCACTGATTTGTTCATTCATTCGCTCACTCCATTCACTGATTTGTTCATTCATTCGCTCACTTCATTCACTGATTCATTCATTCCCTACTTCATTCACCGATTCATTCATTCACTGATTCATTCATTCGCTCACTTCATTCATTTATTCACTCACATGGAGTACTGTTCAAAAGTTTGGGGTCAGTAAAAAAAAAATATTTAAAAATAAACTAATACTTTTTCATCAAGGATGCATAAAATTGATCAAAATATCAAAAGTGACAGTAAAGACATTTATAATGTTACAAAAGATTCTATTTCAAATAAATGCTGTTCTTTTGAACTTTCTTATTAAGGAATCCTGAAAAATAAATTGTATCAATTGTATCAAAAATAAATTGTATTGTATTAAAAATAATCAGAAACATTTCACATCAAAATGATTTCTGAAGGATCATGTGACACTGAAGGAATAAACCACAGAGAGCCGTTGTAGCTGTGCAGAAAACAAAACCGTTGGTGCACAGTCTTGCATTAGGAAGACTTGCTTAATCTTGAATGCAAACCTTACCCGAGGATGACGAGCTCTCCGTATTTGACGGGTTTAGAAGAGCTCAGCGGCTCCTGATCGGGGGACAACATCGCTTTCTCTTCTCTCAAACAGTTCCTCTGAAATGTGTTTTGCCTTTCTTGATCTTCCTTCCTCAGAGCTCCACCATCACAGCCTCACCAGAAGACATCTGCAAACATATGAAAACACAGGTTATGATATTAATCTAAACGAATGACTAAGCAACAGATGTCTGTGATTCACTGTTAACACACGCCTTTTAAAGTAGCACAAAATCTACAGTGATGCAAGTCTTATTCGCGCCACTGAGACTGAGCAAAAAAACGATTACATTTTTTAAAATAAATTATTGAAAGAGAATATTAACAAAAAAGTCCAATAACAACACAAAAGCAAAGAGGTCTTCAAAATATGAAGCATCTTCCACAAATATCTCTGAGATGGTTTCACTTCCTCTCAGTGCGGGTTGGCATCAGTGTTGTTTTGCTCCGTCAGGGTCAAGCGGTCACGAAAGTCAGTCATGTTGACACGCGATAAAAACCACAAACATAAAAATAGCAGGAGACAGACATCTCCGTTTCTGACACAAAAACATCAACTCCTACAGCCACAAATTACAGCGCACATAAAAACAGGTGGTTGACAAATCAACGAACAAACACCAGGGTAAACATAACTATAAAACAGCCATACATTTTTAAACTAACACACACACACGCACACGCACACACACATGCGCACACACACACACACACACACACACACACACACACAATGCACAAGTGCAATGCAACAAACAAACAAAACATAAAGAAAGATGTAAAGCAACACACAAGCAGACATCAACAAACAAGCACACGTGCAATGCAAAAAATAAACAAACAAAACAAAAATAAATGTGTGAAGCAACAAACACACATATGCACAACTCAAAGTGCAAAGCAAAAAAATTAAACAAACAAAACAATTAAAAATGTAAAGCACGTATTAACCAGCAAACACAAAAATTATTCAAAATCAACAAACATAAAAAACACAAACCAGCACAACAGACGAAAGCAACAAATGAAAACAAGCATAAATAAAAATGTAACGCAGCACAAATAAACAAGACAATACATGAACATAAAAATGTAAAGCAGCAAACATACACATCAACCAACGAAGACACACAATTGCAAATCAACAAAAAGAACAACAACATAAACACAACTACAAAACAACAAACATAAATAAGAAAAAAAACACAAATCAACAAACAAATGTAAACAGAAGAACTAAACAGACAAACATAAACACAAGCACAAAAGCAACAGAGAGATACAAAGTTGTGTGTACTGAGTATTGGAGTAATGCAACTGTGCGATTCATGTTTTCAGCATCTGCATAACTAACAGCACGCCACCCACATGTATAAATGTGCAACACCTCCTGCCTTCATCTGTCCCGCGCTACCCCTCTCTGCCCCTATCTACCCCTCTCTGTCCCGCTCTACCCCTCTCTGCCCCTATCTACCCCTCTCTGCCCCTATCTACCCCTCTCTGTCCCGCGCTACCCCTCTCTGCCCCTATCTACCCCTCTCTGTCCCGTTCTGCCCCTCTCTGCCCCGTTCTGCCCCTCTCTGTCCCGTTCTGTCCCTCTCTACCCCTCTCTGTCCCGCGCTACCCCTCTCTGCCTCTATCTACCCCTCTCTGCCTCTATCTACCCCTCTCTGTCCCGTTCTGCCCCGTTCTGCCCCTCTCTGCCCCTATCTACTCCTCTCTGTCCCGCTCTACCCCTCTCTGCCCCTATCTACCCCTCTCTGTCCTGTTCTGCCCCTCTCTGCCCCGTTCTGCCCCTCTCTGTCCCGTTCTGCCCCTCTCTGTCCCGCTCTGCCCGCTCTGCCCCTCTGCCCCGTTCTGCCCCACTCTGCCCCGTTCTGCCCCGTTCTGCCCCACTCTGCCCCCTCTGCCCCTCTGCCCCACTCTGTCCCGCTCTGCCCGCTCTGCCCCACTCTGCCCCGTTCTGCCCCTCTCTGTCCCGCTCTGCCCGCTCTGCCCCTCTGCCCCGTTCTGCCCCACTCTGCCCCGTTCTGCCCCGTTCTGCCCCACTCTGCCCCCTCTGCCCCACTCTGCCCCCTCTGCCCCGTTCTGCCCCACTCTGCCCCGTTCTGCCCCGTTCTGCCCCACTCTGCCCCGTTCTGCCCCGAACTGCCCCTCTCTGCCCCATCTACCCCTCTCTGTCCCGCTCTGCCCCATTCTGCCCCGTTCTGCCCCTCTCTGCCCCGTTCTGCCCCTCTGCCCTGTACTGCCCCACTGCCCTGTACTGCCCCACTCTGCCCCGATCTGCCCCGTTCTGCCCCACTCTGCCCCGATCTGCCCCGATCTGCCCCGTTCTGCCCCTCTCTGTCCCGCTCTGCCCCTCTCTGCCCCTTTCTGTCCCGCTCTGCCCCTCTCTGCCCCGTTCTGCCCCACTCTGCCCCGATCTGCCCCGATCTGCCCCGATCTGCCCCGTTCTGCCCCTCTCTGTCCCGCTCTGCCCCTCTCTGCCCCTCTCTGTCCCGCTCTGCCCCTCTCTGCCCCGTTCTGCCCCGTTCTGCCCCTCTCTGCCCTGTTCTGCCCCTCTCTGTCCCGCTCTGCCCCACTCTGCCCCTCTCTGCCCCGTTCTGCCCCTCTCTGTCCCGCTCTGCCCCTCTCTGTCCCGCTCTGCCCCTCTCTGCCCCGTTCTGCCCCGTTCTTTCCCTCTCTGTCCCGCTCTGCCCCGTTCTGCCCCTCTCTGTCCCGCTCTGCCCCACTCTGCCCCGTTCTGCCCCGTTCTGCCCCTCTCTGTCCCGCTCTGCCCCTCTCTGCCCCGTTCTGCCCCTCTCTGTCCCGCTCTGCCCCACTCTGCCCCTCTCTGCCCCGTTCTGCCCGTCTCTGTCCCGCTCTGCCCCTCTCTGCCCTGTTCTGCCCCTCTCTGCCCCGTTCTGCCCCTCTCTGTCCCGCTCTGCCCCTCTCTGCCCCGTTCTGCCCCTCTCTGCCCCGTTCTGCCCCTCTCTGCCCCGTTCTGCCCCTCTCTGTCCCGCTCTGCCCCGTTCTGCCCCTCTCTGCCCCGTTCTGCCCCGTTCTGCCCCTCTCTGCCCCGTTCTGCCCCTCTCTGTCCCGCTCTGCCCCGTTCTGCCCCTCTCTGCCCCGTTCTGCCCCGTTCTGCCCCTCTCTGCCCCGTTCTGCCCCTCTCTGTCCCGCTCTGCCCCGTTCTGCCCCTCTCTGTCCCGTTCTGCCCCTCTCTGCCCCTCTCTGTCCCGCTCTGCCCCGTTCTGCCCCTATCTGCCCCGTTCTGCCCCGTTCTGCCCCTCTCTGCCCCTCTCTGCCCCGTTCTGCCCCTCTCTGCCCCTCTCTGCCCCGTTCTGCCCCTCTCTGTCCCACTCTGCCCCGTTCTGCCCCGTTCTGCCCCTCTCTGCCCCTCTCTGTCCCGCTCTGCCCCTCTCTGCCCCGTTCTGCCCCTCTCTGTCCCGCTCTGCCCCGTTCTGCCCCTCTCTGCCCCGTTCTGCCCCTCTCTGCCCCGTTCTGCCCCTCTCTGTCCCGCTCTGCCCCGTTCTGCCCCTATCTGCCCCGTTCTGCCCCTCTCTGCCCCGTTCTGCCCCTCTCTGCCCCGTTCTGCCCCTCTCTGCCCCTCTCTGCCCCGTTCTGCCCCTCTCTGTCCCACTCTGCCCCGTTCTGCCCCTCTCTGCCCCTCTCTGCCCCGTTCTGCCCCGCTCTGCCCCTCTCTGCCCCTCTCTGCCCCGTTCTGCCCCTCTCTGTCCCGCTCTGCCCCTCTCTGCCCCGTTCTCCCCCTCTCTGTCCCGCGCTACCCCTCTCTGCCCCTATCTACCCCTCTCTGCCCCGTTCTGCCCCTCTCTGCCCCGTTCTGCCCCTCTCTGCCCCTCTCTGCCCTGCAGGTCTGAGTGAAGGAGCCGAGACTGTGACACACTGACATCTGATCCAGTACTTCATCATCACCTGACAGAAACTCCGATTCCTTGTGAATAAACTTCTCACCTCATCCTTGCCTCATTCTCTCTCTCACACACACACACACACACACAGGATACTCTCACACAAACTCATGCGCACACACACACTCACTCTCTCACACACACACATAAATTCATGCGCACACACACACTCACTCACTCTCACACACAACACACACACACACACTTAAATTCATGCACACATACATACACACACTCTCACACAAATTCATGCGCACACATATACACATTCACTCACTCACTCACTCACTCACTCACTCACTTACTCACTCACACACACACACACACACACACACACAAACACACACATACCAACCTAAACTCACAAAGCCAGAAATGTTTCTTAAGGACATGCAGTGAGCTCTAAAGGCAGCATTTGTGTGTGTGTGTGTGTGTGTGTGTATCCATGCCAGATATTTGCTCAGAATACAGGAGTTTGTACTCTTGCCAGCCAGTTACAACACCGCGCAGTGTTTCCACGGCAACACAGTACACACACTCCTGATGTAGGGCACACACTGACACACACCTCTCTCGCACGTGCTCTTTTAAGTATGCATGTTTGCTAATGGGGAATTGTGATTTATGACCCATTTCTGAGCATCCAAACACACACACATACGCGTGTACAAGTTTAGCTGAGACTTCTGGCCCCGTGTAGCGTTTGGGTTAAAGATAAAGATAGCTAGGCAGTTGCTAAGGGGGGTTGCTAGGGTGTCATGTTGTTGCACACCAGGTGAAAATCTTCTGATCACTTATAAAAGCAATAGCAAGTAATGATAGAGAGACCTTCATATGGGACTTGAATATTTACGCACTTTTAAGGGATACAATGATTGACTACAGGGGAACTTTAAAATGAAGTCACTGATTCGGAAATGGCCAACATTGCCCGCGTTTTGACTTCAGCAAATCACTTTGGCCGAATACAGACACCGTGATTAATATTCATGAGTCCAACAGTAAACCAGCCGATTGTTTCGCGCGGCAGAAGCAAAGCTGCTAAGGAAATGTGATCTACCTGAGGGAAGAAAAGAGCAAAGAGAGATTATTACTGTAAGTTAATGTTAAATAGATAAAAATAAACTTTTCATTTGTTGGTTTAAACTATTTTCAGTAACACATATTTAGGTTTTATTAGGTTACAATAATCAATGCATCATGCTTCTTAAAACTCATCTTTGATGCATTTATTATAAATTATTTATCCGTGCATATATATCATTTTTTTTATTCATATTCCTCGTAATCTTTCCTCATTGTAACTTCTCTGATGACGAGGGCGGGGCAACCTGTCACTCACATCAGATCCACCAATAGCAAACCACAAACCATCCACAACCATCCAATCAATTCCTCACAAAATCAAGCCCCTCCCAACATTTATTCTTGTTTGTGATGCGGTTTCACTCGGATTATACACGTCGCAATAGAGACTATCACAAATTCTTTCATGCTGAGTAATAAATGTATCTGTTATTGCTTAAAGAGAGAGAGAATCAAGTACAGGCTTATTTTAAATGGAGATTGACAAAAACCCAAAGTATCAACAATACACTCAGAAATACAGGTACAAAAGCTGTCACTGGAGGCGGTATCCTTTCAAAAGGTACACCTTTGTATCGGAGTGCATATTAGTCCCTCATTGGTACCAAATATGTGCATATGTGGCAGCTTTTGTGGCATTTGTTTTTTTCTGAGAGTGTGGTCTAATAGTGCATCTGTAGCTCTGAAGATCAGTGTGTGAGAGGGAAGGTGTGTATGTCGACACAGAGCTTCATTCACTCTGGATACACACACCCGTCCCGACGCACGAGTCAAACGCTGACTTCGCCGTCACACAACAGAGGGTCTTTATATGACACACGACCTCCACACACACTCATGCTGCATTACACACCATGAATTCACTTCATCCAGGATACTGTGTGTGTGTGTGTGAGAGTGTTTGTTTAACGACAGTGTTTTAGCTGTGCAACTCTTTGTTCTGATAATGCTGCACAGGCTTATTATCTCAACTTATAGGCCTACGTGTCCAATGCAAAGTTAAAGTTGTGTTAAGGATCTGATGCAAATATCACAGAAGAAAAGCTTCTTTGGAGAACTGTAAAGTCTTCTGTCGGGCGCTTTATTTATAGAACCTTTATTGGGATCATTTTATGGATTTGGTTTGAATTAAAACAGGGGTTATTAAAAAATGATTAAAATAGGGGTTATATGCTTTAGTTGACTTTGTTAGTGTATTTGTTTTTAGTATTATCATTATGGGATATAGCATGTTTTTAGTTCATATATGATATGTTATAGAATGCTTTAGAGAAAGTTTTTGTTTTACGAATGTATTAGATAGATTGATGTTGTCTGTGTGAGAATTGAATGTGATTGCTGCTATTGTAACAAATCTAATTTCCTGATCTATCTATCTATCAAGTTATTTCATTATGTAGTAAAATTATGTAACATAATTTATCAGAAATAACCCAGTAAACATGAAAGTATTAAGCAATCATTTTAAGTATTTCTGGCATAAATGGTTCTTTAAAATTGAGTCTAGAACCCTAAGGTTCTAAATAGAACTCCACTGATCTGGACATTCCAGATCTATCAGCACATTTTATTTTTTATTTGTTCAAACATTAAAGACAAGTTCTAAAATCATAACTTATGTTTCTCGTCCAATCGGCTCTTAGTTACACAACACCATTTTATCAATGTTGTAGATCAAGCATCATAACACACACTTTTAGAAGGTTTGATGTGTGTCCCAGCTCTTCTCACACACACACTTATTACAGTGTTGAAGCGTGTCTGTATATCAGCAGTGATTCTCCGAGAGTGTGTGAAGCTCGGTCAGTGTTTCAGCTTTACTCACACACTCGTCCAGCGTGTTTAAGCTGAAGCAGAAATATAGAGTCAGAGCTGAGGACAGGAAGAAGGAGAACAAAGACAGTGTGTGTGTGTGTGTTTCAGTTTACTTCATTTAACTCAAATGTTTATTATGCATTGAACTGGACACAAAATAACAGAATGCTGACAAGAAGTTAATTACATTTTTTTTTCACTATTCAACAAAACGGTAAACAAAAACTAAATATTATGTTCAAGCTGTTTTCATTATTCAGAGAGAGTGACTTTCTTTTAATGAAACAGCCTTTCAATAAAAAAATATGAAACTTTATGGATGCCTTTTTGTTATATTGCAATTGCATTGTGTTTTTTTGTGTGTGAAAAAATCCACTAAATTAATATAGATAATGTAAATGATTTAACAATATTAATAAAACAACTTTTCTATGGTTTACAGATATCATTTTCTACATCCATGTGTCTGTTTCATAACACTTTTGTTCTTTTTCCCTTATTTTTGGGTGACAATGGCTAATATTAAGATATCACAAAATGATTTGGTAAGGGTGTGTTCACAAAACTCTGGTAATGCTAATTCTATAGGCTGAGATGTTTAAACTGAGTTTGTAATGTCAGAAATGAGAGACAGTAAAGACTCGCCTCTTCTTCACACAGAAACACAATGCGCTTATTAATCCATAAACTCCTGCAGCTTTCAAACCTCACAACATCTGAGTGCATATTAACGCTGATAATCACACAATAATATCACGACAGCTGTCCATCAATCAACGCGTCTGCTCGATCACTGACAACCAAAGCAGAGCACAACAAAGAAACTGGATTTTTGCATGAATGTATAGGCTACACTAATAAATTATATTTGATCTAGCCTATAAAGTATAGTCCTATATGGGATTAATATTTTAATCTACTACAGAAGAGAGAAGGTAAAGCAGGCACTTGAAGTAAAGAGGAGCATAACTCTGTGAAAAATTTTTTTTTCCTTCTTTTGAATCAAGGTTAAGCAGACACAGAGTAGGCTACTTATAATATTTAAATTTCCTAGACTAATACAACTATTAGGATTTATTTTATTTTAGTTAATTTCTGCGGAGGTAGTAAAGTTGAACATTTTGCTAGCTTCTTGCAAACCTTTGCATATGTCATTACAGTGCTTTAAGTCGTTCACTAAAGGTAACAGCTTACCTCTAATAAGACTTTTAGTGAGGCTTCTCAGATATGCGCCAAACTACAGAAACTCCAGCTGGACTGACTCGGGTATTGTCGGAAATAAATGACAACAGTCGTTCTGTTTGTCGGAATAAATGCTACATGAAATCATGTAATGTCCCCAGCAGTCTCAGTGCACTGACAGACCTCCAGAATCACTCGCTTCTGTCTCTACACAGAGACAGAGAGAGAGAGAGAGAGATGACGTCACAGCAAGCCTCGCCAGGAACTATGGGTAATGCAGTCCAGCCATTAATCATGCACCAACCCATTATTTTTTGGATTTGTAGTTTTATCACCTCAGAAAAGTGTTGTTAGTGACCTAATAGGGAGCATAGCATTGTATGACTAACTTATACTAGGTTATATATGTCTATGTTATATATACTATGTATAACTTCAACATTCATATTATTAACAGTATCAAGTATCAGTATCACAACAGAACAGAGCTAGAATAGAATAGAATAGAATAGAATAGAATAGAATAGAATAGAATAGAATAGAATAGAATAGAATAGAATAGAATGTGGCATATAATAGCACAAGGTTAAAACATTTAACATAATATGACATAATATAACAGAACAGAATGTAACAGACTGGATTAGAACATATAACAAAATAGAATAGAATATAATGTACCTTGTAAAGATATAATAGACTGTAGCATAATTTGGCATAATATAACAGAATAGAATATGATGTGACAGACTGGATTTGAATGAACAGACCATATTAGAAATTATAGTGAAATAATAGAATAGAATAGAATAGAATAGAATAGAATAGAATAGAATAGAATTAAATAGACTAAAATAGAACAGAATAGAATAGAATAGCCTCCTGGGACCCAAGAATAGACTTTTGTCCACTGTAGTGGACATTATATTTTAGTTAATTTCTCTGACATCATACATGTCACATGATACAACCTGGGTGTCCTGTAAAGAGCACATTCAGGGCTTTTCAGAGATATCAAATGTTTGGAGGTTTCACCATGAAAACAACTTCTCCTTGGTCTTTAAAAAAGTCTGACATTAATTTAGTGATCAAATGAAGC
>JAULUF010000038.1:0-17500 GCA_031834385.1 Semotilus atromaculatus | reverse complement strand
AGGAACTTGTGAGTATTTTCATTAGAGACGTGTTTTTTTCTGTGGACTGAAATCCTTGAGTCCTGCGTCACACACGGAAACAAGTGGTCAGCAGTGTGAACTAGACTAGAGAATTCGCTCGTGTTGATGTTTTAAACCCATAATAATAACAACAATGATTAAAACTCATGTGTTCTTCCAAACCTGTATAAACTTACTTCTGAGAAACACAAACGGAGGTCTTTAGCAGAATGCTGTTGATGCTTCTCTTATAGTGGAAGTGAATGGGGACTGGAGCTTTCAAGAACAAAAATGACGAAAAAAGTAGTGCATACGACTCTACTAACTAACTCTATTGTCTACAATTTTTGTGCTTAAGCACAAGTTTGTTTTTAGTTATGTCAAATGTCATTGATTCTTGAATGACTTGATATTTGCTGAATGATTTAGAATCAAAATACTTAGGATATAGGCTAGTTCATATGGGACACTTTTGAGATATATTCATGGTGATTTTTGTCCTTTTGGGGGTTTGACAGATCCAGTCCCCATTCACTTTCATTGTATGGAGGAAAACAGCATTGATATTGTGCTTTTCGTGGATTTGTATTTGTAAAATTACCTTTTAGATAAAGGTTCACGCATTAATTATTTCTTCCAGCAAAGTTTACTTTCCACCTCTTCAGCTCTGTGTCCATACATGTAATTTGCATGTTTTTTGCACAAACGGCTTCCTCTTTACTTCCTGGTTGTGCTTTATCTGCCACAGAGAAACCGAAATCTGAGCAGTTCTTTCGGGGAGTCTCGGTGTACGTCACCCCAAAAAGATGAGCAACAAAAATTGGTAATGACTCCGCAAACATAGTTTTGTTTGTATTTGCGTGTGGATTTGTCTCATGACCCTGTCCCGTGTGTGATAGGCCGTGCCGTTCTGTGGCGGCATCCGGGGCGGACTGCGACCGGGGAAGAAAATCACAATCATGGGCGTCGTGAACGCAGAACCAGACAGGTAGCTCATGTCAAAACACACACTCGCACCTTGTGCATATGCAGGGTTTGCATTGCATTGTTGTGCGTCTCATCTTATCTTTATAACTCAAGTGATCAAAGTCTGTTTTCCAGTGTAAATAGGAATGAGGTTGGACAGAAAACCTTCTGATAAAATCACGACGTCTAGACATTTGCATTTTCTTGAGTGCGTGACCTTGTTTAGGTTACTTCACTGTCTAATTAAACTCAATGTTGAATGTTCTTGCGCTCTCTCTCTCTCTCTCTCTCTCTCTCGGACAGTTTCGACATCAGTCTGACGTGCGGGTGTGAAGACGTGGCTCTTGATATGTGTGTACGATTCGAAGACCGGGAGATTTTGCGAAACGCCTGCGTTTCTGATATCTGGGGTGAGGAGGAGAGGTCAATGCCTTATTTCCCCTTCATCGCAGAACAGCCTTTCAGGGTCAGTATCAACAGCACTGATGAACAGCATATCATCTGAATTTAACAAAAACAAAAAAAAAAAGTATTGCAGAAAACAAAGAAAAGCGGAGACGTATTGTTGAATTAAAAATGAGCCTGGTGTAATTTTTGAAGTCATGCATTTTTGTTTTCTGTCTGGGATGTTTGTTCAGGTCGAGATCCATTGCGAGCACCCGCGCTTCCTTGTGCTCGTGGACGGCCATCAGCTGTTTGACTTCTACCATCGCGTGACGCCGCTGACGTCCATCGACACCATACAGATCAGCGGCAGTGTGACCATCACCAAGCTGAACTGAAGTGAAAGAGCAGTGAAGAGTGTCTGTGACACTGAAGGACCCTCTAGAATCTGTAGAGCTCATGAATTGAACTTGAAACCAATTTTTGAGTTGTGAGGAGGCATTTCTTTTCATGAGCATCATAATTCCTTTTGCTGACGTCAACGTGAAACGGCTTTCACAAACCATTTTCTCTGGTAAATAATTGGTAATGCTTTACAATAGAACAATAATATTTAATTGAAGTATTTTTTATTGTTAGTTCATGTTAGCTAATGTAGTTACTTAACGCTAAATGGAACCTTATTGTAAAGTGTGTTTTCCCCATCAGGATTGTTAAAAGTGGCCGTTTTATACCAGAAAACTGTGCTGCTGGTGAACACTATTAAATGTGCAGTCATTGATTTCAGAGAAACATTGTTGATACTTGAAATTGAAATTTGAAGAATATATAAATAATGCTTTGCGAAGATGACGAACGACAAGGATGAACAAAAAATGAACGTACAGTACACAAGAGAATATACAAGCAAGAGTTGGTGTTAGTCGCCAGCAACTCACTCTCTCTCCTCTATCACAAGTGGACACGCCCCCTACTGCTGATTGGCTCACTCTCTCACCCCTATCATGAGTGGACACGCCCCCTAATGTTGATTGGCTCACTCTCTCACACCCATTATGAATGGACACGCCTCCTACTGCTGATTGGCTCTCTCACGCCTATCATGAGTGAAGACGCCCCCTACTGCTGATTGGCTCTCTCACGCCTATCATGAGTGGACACGCCCCTACTGCTGATTGGCTCACTCTCACGCCCATCATGAGTGGACACGCCCCCTACTGCTGATTGGCTCACTCTCACGCGCATCATGAGTGGACACACCCCCTACTGCTGATTGGCTCACTCACACCCATCATGAGTGGACACACCCCCTACTGCTGATTGGCTCACTCTCACGCCCATCATGAGTGGACACCCCCTACTGCTGATTGGCTCACTCACGCCCATCATGAGTGGACACGCCCCCTACTGCTGATTGGCTACAAGTGTGTTGTGCTGCTCGGTCCAATCCAATTTCAACAGTATTTCTCAGAAATCACTTACTGCACCTTTAAATGACGTTAGTAGAGGCTTTTCAGAGGAAGAGCAAAATATTAAAAATACCAATAAGTTAAGCACAATAGTATGAATTCAGAAAGTAAACGGAGTTTTTGTTTTATGTTTTGCTTTACAGCGTTAAAATAGAGATGCCATAATTATTATATCAGCACACTTTAGAAATGAATGAATGAGTCCAGATGTTGATGCACAACTAACAAGCTTCATTGGAGAACCTGTTATGAAAAGCTATAAATGAACGTACTGCCTGTATTTAACAGTGTCGCTCTCCAGCTAATGTTCTCAGGTGGAAAACCTAAAGAGATTATTTATTTATTTCCTGAATGCGTGTTTATAAACTAAACAGTGTGATTTGAGAGTTTCATATGTTTTACAGTAATAGTAATAATTCCATTGTTATTTCGTTTACAAGCACTTGTACTTAAAAGCACTGCATTTTATGTTTAGTTGAAGAGACAAGACAACGTGATGAAGTGATGTTCATTTAGGTGCTTTCGTTACTTGAGGAAATCCTTGCATTCCAGTGCTTTTGAATGGCTGTTATGTATTTATGGTCACCGAGCACACGGTTATACAGTTAATAAAACTCTTCTAATGAATGGTATTGTGTTATGAGTGATGTTTGTAGCCGCACACACTATTGACCAGTACTGTACATTTGAATAAACCAGGAGCTTGTAGAAAAACATACGAGTGAACGTTTAGCTATACTGAGGTACAGAAAGATATTTAAAACATGTATATGACTGGAGTATCGCAGTCCTGTTACGTGAACATTTCTCTTCCTGTCTGAATGGTCTCGTTAGATGTTTACAGCTCATGGAAATATAAGACTCTTGTCGTCTTCCTGCATATTGTGCTGTTAAACTCTGGGCTTCGGTTTTCCTGTTGCCGTTCTTATCTCTCTTCTGCTTCCTGATGACTGGGTCTATTACAGTAGTTGTTTCTTAATTGGTTTCCTTTCCGTAGATAGAAATGTGCTATTTTATTTGCTCTTGATCCAGAAAATGATCCTGGCTTAATTCAATATCTGTAGAAAAACCTTCTGTGTTTATATTATATTATACGATAATATATATTATTTTAATGTATTGCATTACATTATTGTCATTATATTGCATTACTATATTAATTTATTATATTATATTATATTATATTATATTATGTTATGTTATGTTATATTATATTATTTCAAACTTGGGTCCATGAAAATGTTTAGAGAAAAACAAATCATGCAGTGTAAAATAAATTATAAAAAAGTAGTAGTAATAATAATAATACTACAATACATTTAAATAAATAATAAAAAGTACATTATAATAGTTATTAACCATTTTATTAAATAAAATTTGATTAAAGTAAATATTTTAGAATAGATTAAAATAATCAAATAAATAAAACATATAACAGTATTGTAGAAAAAAAGTATGGAAGTGAAACAAAATATTATCCAAATTATATTTTACACATATTAATAATATTATTATTACAGTGTTTTATGAAACAGTGTATTTCCTAAAATAAATTAATAAATAATAAAAAAAGATTCAAATAAATAAATAAATACATACATTTATGTAACTAAACAGAAACTACATATTTTTTCAAATTATGCTTGCATGTATTTATAATAATAATATTTAACAGTATAAATTGATTATTTAGGTAAAACTTTATCTATTTGTGTGTTTTTTTTCTTTCAAAAATAAAAAATAAATAAATACAAAACGAATAGCAATAAATAAACGTAAAAATGTGCTAACAATAAACAAATAAACAGTAGTACAGTACTATAGTGAGTAACTTAATATACTGTATAGAAAATATTATTTCCAAATTATATTTAACACATTTATAATATTAATTTGTCACAGTATAAACTGGGTCTTTATACATAAAAATATATTGCTGACTTTTACATGTTAGTAATTCAGTGCTGGGTTTAGTTGAAATCTCCCAAATCAGCTTCGTCCAATCAACATGAGAGTCCAGAAGTGCCACACCACAGCCCCTGATGCATGCTGGGTAATCCTCGGGAAAAGAGCAGGATACACACACACACACACACACACACATACACACACACATACACAGACTGACAGAGAGAGCTCGAGCCAGTTGTGTGTGTATGTAAGAGCTACAGATGCTCGCCGTGAGGATGGACGCATCACTCCGGACTCCTGAGGTAAGAAGATGACTGACAGCTGCGCGAGAGCTAGCCGTTAGCATCGAGTCTAATGCTAGTGTTAGCTTGATAGCATCGCCCTTGTTAATCAATGGGTTCTGATGCTACTTTGAGTTTGCATGCTAACTGATTATGTTTGCGCTTCTAAATCACCTAGAGAACGACAACATGACTGTTATGGCAACTTTTATCATTGTTTTGAAAGAAGCAGGTTGTTTTGACAGTGAGAAACAACTTAGTTTATGCTGTCAGGTGTAATTTCACTGCTGTGATCAGGCTAACTGCTAACTGCTAGCCGGAATGTAAACATCACCAAAACGATTCGATTCTGTCCAAAAGACTAAATGTCAGTTTAATTCGGATTTAATCTAGGATAAATACAGTTTAGGCTAAACGAATCCATTCATCTGGTTTATGTACGTGAGTTATTATGGAAAGTTGTATCAGTTTATGTCCTGTAGGCCTGCTGTTTCTTGACAGCTGTGATATTAAAATCAGTTAATTTATATTAAATCACAGATTTAATAACTGTACTCTTAATGTGTGTTTATGTACTTGAAAACTTTCATATAACAGCAAAATGTAATCAAACGTTGCTTTTGTACCTCAGAAGAGTTAAAGTAACGTTACTGTAATACAGTCATCATATGAGTAATATGAATGTTGAGTTATGATTAAAGATATTTATAGATGTAGTGTCCTTTAAATTGATTATTTTTGTCAATCTGATTAAATTAATGATGATGTCCTTCATCGCACGTTAATTTTTATTCTTTCAATTTACAATAATATAAAACAGAGTAGATTATTCAACTGGAAATCTGATGCTTTCTACGTTTTTTTGTGTGTTTTTGCTAGAATAGGGCATATGGGTCACTAAAGTGGTGCGAATGTAAATTGTGGTTTGGCAAAGATCATGTCATTGTTAGAGCCTTCTTTCAGCAAACAACGAGTTCCCAGTACAATAGACCGTTTATAAACCCTGCTTTATTTAGTTTGTGCTTTTTCTCTACTTTGTAAATAATTACATTCAGTGACTGAATTCTTTTGGTTTATTCATTCACGACTCTCTGAATTGATGTGGTTTCCCTGTTGCTCCACTACTTCTGGCATTAGCACTTCATTAGTGTCTAATTTGAAGGCAGTCTGTCTGGTTTTACTCTCGCTGATTTGATTTGAGTTAGACAACAAGAACTGGTGTCTGTAAAGCACTTTTCTAGTGAGCGGTGCCATCAGGAAGCGATTGTTCAGTGGGATTGCAGTGGTTATCAGTGCTTTCAATAGACACAAGTCTTATTCATATCAAGATTAAGAAGATTTATTGATGGTTGTCTCAAAAGCTCTGCATGATTTAAGGTATTAAAGCACAAACAGTGTGGGATTATTCACTGACTAAAATGTCATATTTAGTGTTAAAATCACACACTTTTTGTAGCGCACCAGTGAAAGTGTTCCTTGTGTTTGCAGACGGCAGTGATCAGACGCAGGGCGAGGCGGATGTAGAAAAGAAAACTCCTGCTGTTCTCGCTGTTGTGTTTAAAACATGCAGCGTTGCAGAAGGCGCCGACTTTCTCTGTGTGTCAGAAATCATTTCCAAATGATTTTTTCCATTTCAAATTAAATGTAATTACAGTTTTGGACTAATCCTGTGGGCATCCTGACACTTTAATTATAGTAATAGCTTTCCAGCAGTCATCATGTTACATGCAGGGTTGCCAACTGTCCCGAATTAGGCGGGACGTCCCGTATTTTGGGCCTAATTTATTGGTCCCGTACGGGACCTCCCTTGTCTCGATTAAATAGACTGCTACGCTGATCTAACCACTGACTGATACAACAGCAACTAGACACTTGAGAATGATCACGTCATCATCCAATCACAGCCCACACTCACGCGCATCAGACCATATGAATAACAAACTCTTAATTGAGAATTAATTATTCTTTTGGGACAAATTGTTTGATGTGCGAACAGAATCCTCTGCTGACCGGTCGCTCGGTTCGATCCGGACTCGCGCTAACGGCTAATCCCTTTCACTGTCCGTCCAGACGGGTTTTGTTTTCATCAAATCAGTTTTGGTGAATTCAAACATGATTATTGTTCATGAGTCCAACATCCAGCCACGCAAGAAAACATGAAATATTCCGGAGGGAATAATATGCTGATGTGATTTGCTGCCCAAGAAACATTTCTGATTATTATTAATGTTTTCTTTTTTAAAAAGTCAGGATTCCTTGATGAATAGAAGATTCAAAGTAGATTCATCCGAAATAAAAAAAGCTTTTGTAACATTATAAATGTCTACTGTCACTTTTGATTACTTTAATGCGTCCTTGTTGAATAAAAGTAGGCTATTACTTTCTTTAATTTCTTTATAATGTTACAAAAGCTTTCTACGTCAGATAAATGCTATTATTTTGAACTATGGTTTGTGTAATGTGACTTTTTTTTTTGTGTGTGATCTTAAAATTAGTTTTAGATTTAAACTGTACATAAACAGGTTAAGCAAAACAAATGTGTTCATGTCTGAGAACATTTTAAACGCATACGAACCTGAAATGGGAAATGGCATATTCTGTGTGATACAGTACAAATATTTTGAGTGTCCCTTATTTTCCTGTAAAGAACAACAATTGTCCCACATTTTTGTTCTCTGAAGTTGCCAACCCTAGTTGTAGGGCCGCACAATTTTGGGGCAAAAAAATCTAATTGTGATCCTTTTTTTTCTGTAAAAAATTGTGATAATTTTTTTTTTTTGTGGTTACATATCAATATGACTATAAAATAATATATATATATTTTTTTACTATGATTACTGTTATTACTAAATAAAAATATTAAACAAAACAAGAACCATTACTAATATTATATATCACTGTAAAATTAAAAGATAAGTAATTCAGAAAAATATGACAATAGTTATATTTTACTGTACAACTGAAAAAGTACAATAATAATATTGATTGCTGTCTTAATTTATTCATATTAAAATGTAAAAAAATATCAAGCTTTTATTTTGGTGGAAAAAACTCTTAAAGCTTCTCTTTTGTTGACAAAAAGTATGGGAAGATGGTTGGCGTGTATTGCGTTCCCAAAACTACATGAAGATGAATAGATAATTAAGTTACAAAGACTGTGATTTAATTAAATTTAACACACACACACACACTTCATGTTTCAGAGTGAATTAGGGCTGTGAAACGATTAATCGCAATCTATCGCATCCAGAATAAAAGTATGCATTTACATAATGTGTGTACTGTGTATAATTTTTCTGTATATATAAACACACACATGCATGTATATATTTAAGAAATATTTTGCATGTATATGCTGTATATATATATATTTATATAAAATGTATATTATATATAAATATAAATATTTTATATATAAATAACACATTTTGTATACAAGTGTATGCATCTGTGTATACTGTACACAGTACACACACATATTATGTAAATACAAACTTTTATTTTGGATGCGATTAATTGTATCTCTGTATTCATTTACACAAGGAGCTCATAATCCAGTGTTTAAGAGCAGCTCAATTTGAGACTTAAAACACTGGATCATGAGCTGCTCGTGTGTAAATGAACACAGTGCTGCGCTTCACTCTGAAACATGCAGCGCATATATTTGTCTTTTATTTCAATTAATCATGCAGTCCGTATCATTTGCTAAGAAAACAACCACAAATCTAGTTGTTGCCAAAATCTTGTCTTGTGTCTCATTGGAAAATACTGGTCTGTAAGATTACAATTTGTCGTTGTTTTGCCACAGATGCTAATCTAGCGTACATTGCTTTGCTAATCTGCTGCAGGCGTGAGCTCTTGGCCGTGTGTTTCTGCTCAGGTCCCCATGGAGCCTGACGTGATACGCATGTACTCCTCCTCTCCCCCCCCGATGGAGGACGGCGTCGAGGACGAGGACGATGAATTCAGCGACTTCACCGGCGTCCCGAACAGCACCAGCTTCTCGGAGTTCGACACGCCCACCTCGTTCAACCAGAATCGGGCTTTAAACGCCACCTCGCCGCCGGAGCTACTGAGCAACGGGAGGATCGTGGGACTGTCGTCTCAAACCGCAAAGGCTAATGGCGTAGCGCCTAGCCAGACTGGCATGCCCAATGGCAGAACGGTTAGCGTGGAGGAGCTTAAAAAGTTGACCGAGCATCAAGCTCACATCACGTCCCTGGAGTTTGCAACCGGATCGCGGACTGACAGCGACTGCAACGGCACCGCTGAAGTGCTAACGAACGGATTTGCAACGTTAGACCAAGTAGGAAGCCCACCCACGCCACACAAAAACAATGAAAGTCCAGATGATTTTGCAGATTTCGCTGCTTTTTCAAATGCTGAACACAACCAGCCTTCAAACACAGACTGGGAACATTCAAATCAACCGGCGCGGAATGACATTAGCGACGGTGTTGTTGAAGTGCGAGGAGCTAGTAAAGCGGACGACAGCAGGGATTCGAGGAACACAGGGTTTGGGTTCCCTTTGGAAAACTCGGAAGGTCTCAGCAACGGGAGCTTGAGTTTCCATGAAGGGTCGGATTTAGATCAAAAGGATCTAGAAGTTGATGCTACTGAAGCTGTTAGCACAGCGCAACCACTAGCCGTTAACGGTGTAGCTGACGATAGCAGCGTTTCTGCCGACTCTGAGGAGAGATGTAGTGCTGAACAATCAGATGAGAAAGGCTCAGAGACCGAAGAAACGGAGACGGAAACGGAGACTTCCTTCGGTCGGCCGCTATCGACAGACGCGCTAGAAGAATTCGGCGACTTTAGCACGACGGGATCCGTACCTTCGCCTCCGCTTCAGGAGGACACTGCCACTCCTGCCGATCACAGCCAACTTGCCGAGGATGACGATGAGGATTTCGGAGATTTCGGGGACTTTGGAGACGCTAGCTCATTTAGCGCGACTGGATTTGCTGATTTTGACCAGCAGGGGGCCACAACGCTAGTCGCTCAGGCCGAAACGGACCCCAAAATGGATGGTGAAGACGATGAATTTGGCGATTTTGACACATCTAAAGAACCTAGTAAAATGGATTTGGCAGGTGAGGAAGCAACTACGTTTGCAGAGTTTCCTGGAAGTGACAGTTTTGCGGATTTCAGCTCCGCGCCGGTGGAAAATGCCGGTGATACCGTAGGATGGCAGGCTTTCTCTGAGCCGGATCAGAGCCAGAACGGAGAGGAATCGTGGGCAGCGTTCGGGCAGGAACAGGATTCATTGTGTACTGAAAAAACTGGAGACGAATGGAACGGGAGCCAGGCGGTTACGGCGCCCCCTACTGGTGTGGAGGAGCGCACAAGTTGTACAACGGTAGGTCTGATTATCATTCTGTTCCTCAATTTGTTGTCCTAAACGGTGAAAGGTATTGAAAACTGGCAGGGAAATGATACCAGATTCAGGAATGTACCTGGACCGGATTGTTTACTCTTTCTACATGACTAATTAAGCATAAATCTCTTTCATTAATTTCACTGTACAAGTTAGTCATTAAGTCGAAACTAAAAATGCATGTTAAAAACAGAAAAACGTAAGTGTAAAGATCAATAACACACAAATATTGGGTATTATATTCAGTTTTTTATCAGCTATTATCATCAGAAATGTTCTGTAATAAATCATTCAGACGTTTGGGGTCTGTAGCAACAGTAATATTGTGAAACTGTTTTCTATGTTAAAATATAATTTATTCCTGTGATCAAAGCTGTATATTTCCAGTCTTCAGTGTCACATGATCCTTCAGAAATCACTCTAATATGATGAATTGATGATCAAGAAACATTTCTGATTATAATCAATGTTGAAAATAGTTTATTTTTTGTGAAAATGTGAGTGGCATCACAAGGATAGAAAGTAAAAAAAAAAATCAGCATTTACTTGAAGTTTACTAGAATCTTTTGTAACATACATGTCTACTGTCACTTTGGATCAATTTAATGCTGAATAAAAATGAATAATTTGTTAAATAATCTTACTGACCCCAACCATTTTGAGCAGCTGTGTATGTTTATAATCAATGTTTCTCACCTCGTCCACTAGTTTGGATTTGGTTCAATTGGCAGTTCTGTATTTTGGAACCATCTTTTTCAAAAGGTCTTTGTTAAAGCCTTGTTTTCTGATGTTTTCTACTAAGACTGCGCTGTTCAGCCGCTTGGAGAAGATTTTCCAGGCCAGTTTCGAGCTGGTTCTCGCCCCTCGGGTGGAGGAAGACGTGACCACGCTCAACACCTTCCTCAAACCTCCTGACACATCAGACCAGGGACACAGCGACAGAGGACAGCCCGACGGGTGAGGAGCCACGGGTGTGTTTGCTGAGGGCCGAATGCTTTATGAAGTCTTCATGATTTTGCTGTGGTGTCTGTCTCCTCCTGTGGGTTCTGCAGGGCGTTGCGGGACGTGTGGCAGCAGCTTCAGGATGTTAACAATGCTTACGGCCTGCGGTACCAGTGGGGCGGCTCTCACACCAATAAAGCCCTGCTCTGCTCTCTCGGCATCGACACCAGGAATATAGTGAGTCGGATTGTGAAAAAAAACATTTTCACGATTTTTGTCTTTAAAGTGGACTTTTAGGTGAAACTCAAAAAATTTGAATATCGTGAAAAAGTTATCATTTTGATGATTATGGCTCAGCTTATTAAAACCCCAAATTCAAAATCTCCGAAAATTAGAATATTACATGAAATCAATAATAAAAAAAGGATTTTAAATACAGAAATGACGGCCCTCTGAAAAGTATAATCATGCATATGTATATAGTTATATGTACTAAATATATTAGTTTCACCTTTTAATTTGAATTACTGAAATACATGAACTTTTGAAAAGCACTGTATTGTCTCCTATGCCCACAAGATGGTGCAAGCGAGCGCAATGAGCACAAATAAACCAAATTAAGCATCGCATCTTTTATTAAAATGAAACGACATTCACTTTTTAAACATTTGTTCTTACATAAAATATAATTTCCTTAATGTGCATGCAAGGAAAGTTAGGTTACAATAGTGCATAAAGCTGTGTAAGTGCGTCAGTAACCTGAGAAAACACGAAACATGAACACAAAACAGCAAACTGCCATCCATTTCTACTCACTACATCTACATATTGTTCGGCAGTTTTTTATTTTTATTTGATGAATATTCTAAATTCTAATTTTGATTTGACAGTGTAGTCTCGAGTTTCTCCCGGGAATGAACACGTCACATCATTCCTCATTTAAATAACTCGTACGCAGAGTAAAGGGGCGGGCCTGGTTGAGTTAGTTAGTAGTGTGTTGGCGGTTATGTTAAGGAGCGGGACCTTTTCCAACACACTCGACCAATCACGACACACTATATGGGGGAAATAATGTGTTTTGAACATTCAAGCATGAAAACCTATTCTAGTAGACCCTAACAACAACATCAAGACTCAATAATATGGCCTCTTTAACTTTCCTCCTCTTGTGTTTTTGTCTGTTTCTCCTCAGCTGTTCACGGGCCATAAAAAGCAGCCTGTAATTGTGCCAATGTACGCTGCCAGTCTGGTGAGTCGAGCCCAGCTGCAGACGGTGTGTGTGTGTGATGCTGGTTTATTTTAATCATCCTCTTGAGTTCATGTGTGTTTAATCGATCATTCAATTCAATTCACATATATTTGTATAGCGCTTTTCACAATGCACATCGTTTCAAAGAAAGGCAAGTTTATTTATATTGCACATTTCATACAGAAAGGAATTAAAATAATCACAAAATAAAAGCAAGCAAAATTAAAACAGTTGTAAAAGAAATTTAAAGAGATATTTGATACAGTTAAAAAAAAGATGAATACTTAGATAAACTTCTCATCTGTCAAAACACCGGTGTATCATATCTTTCACACTCTGAGATGTTCCCATGGTGATTACACTGTGTCTGTGGCGTTCACAGCAGCTTCACAGAAAATGCATGAGTCCACATTACAATTTAGAGGGATCTGTAATCAGAGGCATTTTTCTAAGTTATGCGTCTCAGAAATTTACATACAAAAATCACAGTTAGCTAAAATTTATTAATTTAAACAATGTAATAATTTAAGGCAGAAACAATGAGCTCATTGAAGTAATGAACACTTGTTTGTTAACAAAGGATTATGACATTTAGAAACAGAAGTAATCTCTGTGTGTGTGTGTGTGTATGTGTGTGTGTGTGTGTGCAGGGGATGCTGGAGCCCACGAAAGAGCCGGTGAAGCCCGTCTCCGCCGCGGAGATGATCGCCTCAATAGCACAATCTCCTTCAGTCGTCTCGGAGATGAACACCTGTCCTCCAGACGCCGCGCAGGTGAGCGCCTTCACTGACCCGCGTCTGATCAAACGCTGAATGAAGTCGCATAGATTATCCAACTTTATCCGCATACATAATGTATATGTAAGCAATAAGGTACTCGAGGCTGTGCTGTATCGTGAATAAGTCACGGCTGAAGGGCGTTGTTAGGCACGACGCGAAGCGGAGCACTGATGCCGTGACTTATTCACGATACAGCTCTAGCCTCGAGTACCTTGTTGCTTTTATAAAATGGTTACCACACCAAAGCCGAATATTTACATTTTAAAGCCGAAAAATATGTATCTATGCAACTTTCATGAAGTAAAATCACTAAAAGCCTTTCCCTCCGCTGGAAAAAATAGTCCCTGACCGTAAACAGCAACAGAAGTCACATACATTATTTCACCATTAGATGGCGGCACAGACTGTCTTTATGAGTGAATCAGGTCGTAGAGAAGACTTTTACATTGAAAGGACTCAAACTTGTGATCACGGAGAAGAAAGACGCAACTGACAGATGACAATAGGAACGGGAAACCCCTTAACTGTTAAAAGGACAATATATTGGATTTTTGTATTATGACTATAGGACTGAGCTGAAGGAAAATGCTATGTCTACTGTAAATGCAGGTACAGTCGCTGACTCGATCTCACAATAATACTCTATTCTAGCTTCAATGAACAATATCAATGAGATCAAACATGTGTTGTAGGGTGTTGTGTAGTGACACATTGAACCGTTTGTCGTGAATAAAACACAGCTATTGACCAATCAGAATCAAGGATTGGAACTAACCGTTTTATAATCAGAAATAGTGAAATGTACTATATTGCAAATCTCAATTACATGATTGTCTGCATGGTTGCAAAACGCAACAATATTATCGCTCTGCTCTATATATAAAGTTGGATATATAAGTATAACGTTATACATACAGTACGTTTGTGTGGGAGGATGTATACTATATACAACCCTCTACAATCCATATGTGAGTAAATCTTCACACTGGGCGACTAAATAATGTCTATATATATATATATATATATATATATATATATATATCTATATATCTGGCGAGTAAACAAAAAACTAGCCAATGGTGATTCTGTTGCCAAGATGTGCGTAGAGAGATGTACAGCCAATCTCAACTGCTTGATTGCTTGCATCTTCACAAAGTGTAAATTATAAAGAGTTATTATTATTTTGGCATTGCTTTTGTGATGAAACATCCAAAATCAGAATCTACCACAATTTATAGCATCCCTATATTATTGTTTATTATTTAATCAAACCAAACTGGAAATAGTTTCACAAAGTCGGATTAAAAATGCAACAACAACAAAAAAAGCCACATTTCTAAGGGTATTACACCAATCACTAAATTAAATATCTTTATTATTTGCGTGACTTTTGTGATATTGTGTTCTCTGTCCCCGTCAGGAGTCTCTTCCTCCCGTTCAGTTTGACTGGAGCAGCAGTGGCCTTACAAACCCTCTGGACGGTAACGCTTCTCTCACCAACACCCCCTCTCCTGCTCTCGTGTCTGTCGACGTGACGCTAGCCTGTAGATTAGCAGGCGTACAGTAACCGTCTCTATGCTAATGTTGATGTTCACCAATGCTTCTCGCTAACAGAAACCAACACTAATCCGTCATGTAGATTTCAACACTAATCCAGATCTGAGCATATGTCAACTTCTGCTTTCCTGTTTTCTCTCTGTCTGTCCGTAACCCTTCTCCTCTTTTTCACCATCCCTCGTTCTCTCTGAAGCGAGTGGAGGCTCGTCTCTGCTCAACCTCGATTTTTTCGGCCCCGTGGACGAGTCGCCCTCCGGCCCGGCCACCTCCATACCAGGTTTGCTGTTTAACACCAGCGCTGTGTGTGTGGGTGTGTGTGTGTGTGTGTGTTGTTGATCTCGGCTCTATTTGCATCCATATCTTTAACCATCCTTTCAAGCGACCGTTCTCGTACGTGTACAAGGGTTTGAAATGAACCTTTTCACTCACCGACCAATTTGGCTACTACATTTTTAAGTTACCGGACATTCAGAACTTTTACTAGCCGATTAAAGAGAGAGAGATTAAACAGATTAAGTAACTGTGTCACAGTTTATATAGATGAAACTCGAAAAATTTGAATATCATGCAAAAGTTTGTGTATTTCAGTAATTCAAATTAAAAGATGAAACTAATATATTTAGTATATATAACTATATACATACGCATGATCATACTTTTCAGAGGGCCGACATTTCTGTATTTAAAATCCTTTTTCTTATTGATTTCATGTAATATTGAAATTTTCTGAGATTTAGAATTTGGGGTTTTCATAAGCTGTACGCCATAATCATCACAATTATAACTTTTTTTGAGTTTCACCTGTATATACAGTAGTCAACATTTGAAGTGGATCAAAAAAGTTTTTGAAAAAAAAAGGTTATATATATATATATATATATATATATATACACAGTGAAAAAATATTTGAACACCCTGCTATTTTGCAAGTTCTCCCACTTGGAAATCATGGAGGGGTCTGAAATTGTCATCGTAGGTGCATGTCCACTGTGAGAGACATAATCTAAAAAAAAAAATCCAGAAATCACAATGTATGATTTTTAAACTATTTATTTTAAAGATACAGCTGCAAATAAGTATTTGAACACCTGTCTATCAGCTAGAATTCTGACCCTCAAAGACCTGTTAGTCTGTCTTTAAAATGTCCACCTCCACTCCATTTATTATCCTAAATTAGATGCACCTGTTTGAGGTCGTTAGCTGCATAAAGACCCCTGACCACCCCATACAATCAGTAAGAATCCAACTACTAACATGGCCAAGACCAAAGAGCTGTCCAAAGACACTAGAGACAAAATTGTACACCTCCACAAGGCTGAAAAGTGAGACCAAAATAGAACTTTTTGGTCATAATTCCACTAACCGTGTTTGGAGGAAGAAGAATGATGAGTACCATCCCAAGAACACCATCCCTACTGTGAAGCATGGGGGTGGTAGCATCATGCTTTGGGGGTGTTTTTCTGCACATGGGACAGGGCGACTGCACTGTATTAAGGAGAGGATGACCGGAGCCATGTATTGTGAGATTTTGGGGGACAACCTCCTTCCCTCAGTTAGAGCATTGAAGATGGGTCGAGGCTGGGTCTTCCAACATGACAATGACCCAAAGCACACAGCCAGGATAACCAAGGAGTGGCTCTGTAAGACGCAAGGTTCTGGCGTGGCCTAGCCAGTCTCCAGACCTAAACCCAATAGAGAATCTTTGGAGGGAGCTCAAACTCTGTGTTTCTCAGCGACTGCCCAGAAACCTGACTGATCATGAGAAGATCTGTGTGGAGGAGTGGGCCAAAATCCTCCTGCAGTGTGTGCAAACCTGGTGAAAAACTACAGGAAACATTTGACCTCTGTAATTGCAAACAAAGGCTACTGTACCAAATATTAACATTGATTTTCTCAGGTGTTCAAATACTTATTTGCAGCTGTATCTTACAAATAAATAGTTAAAAAATCATACATTGTGATTTCTGGATTTTTTTTTAGATTATGTCTCTCACAGTGGACATGCACCTACGATGACAATTTCAGACCCCTCCATGATTTCTAAGTGGGAGAACTTGCAAAATAGCAGGGTGTTCAAATACTTATTTTCTTCACTGTATATAATAGGGCTGTCAAATGATTAATCACGATTAATGGCATCCAAAATAAAAGTTTGTGTTTACATAATAAATGTGTGTGTACTGTGTAAAATTATTTTGTATATATAAGTACACACACGGCATTTATATATTTAAGAAAAATGTGTTATTTATATATAAAATATTTATATTTTATATATATATATATAATATATATTATATATAAATCTATATATAGTATATACATGCAAATATTTCTTAAATATATACAAGCATGTGTATGTATTTATATATATAAAATAATTATACACCGTACACACACATTTATTATGTAAACACAAACTTTTATTTTGGATGCCATTAATCGTGATTAATCATTTGACAGCCCTATTATATATATATATATTATAAAATTTGGGTTCATAAATTAATTTCTTATTCAAACTAAATCTGTCATCCAGCATCTCCTCCTTCCTCTTTCATCCTCATGCTTTTAACCAAAAATGT